>JANUWF010000010.1:0-30097 GCA_026120185.1 Voacanga thouarsii
AAAATATATCCGATTATTTTCAAATTTAGTCATAACACTTTTATTAGCAATTTAAATAAATCTAACGGAAGGATCATTTATTGAAAGTGCATATCCTTGTAAATGTCTTAGGTTTTCGATATTTTTGTAGATATTTGTTGGATTGCATGCCAAAATATATCCGATTATCTTCAAATCTAGTCATAACACTTTTATTATCAATTTAAACAAATCTAACGATTGGATCATTAATTGAAAGTGCCTATCTTTGTAAATGTCTTCGATTTTCGGTCATTTTGTAGTCATTTGTTGGATTGCATGCCAAAATATATCCGACTATCTTCAAATTTGGCGATAACACTTTTCCTAGAAATTTAAACAAATCTAACGGTCGGATCTTTAATTGAAAGTGCCTATCTTTGTAAATTCCTTAGGTTTTCGGTCTTTTTGTTGATATTTGTTGGATTGCATGCCAAAATATATCTGATTATCTTCAAATTTGGTCATAACACTATTACTAGAAATTTGAACAAATCTAACGGTCGGATCATTAATTCTCATATCTTTGTAAATGCCTTAGGTTTCGGTATTTTTGTTAATATTTGTTGAATTGCGTGCCAAAATATATCCGATTATATACAAATTTAGTCAAAACACTTTTATTAACAATTCAAACAAATCTAACGGTAAGATCATTAATTGAAAGTGCCAATCCTTGTAAATGCCTTAGGTTTTCGGTATTTTTGTTGATATTTGTTGGATTGCATGCCAAAATATGTCCGATTATCTTCAAATCTAGTCATAACACTTTTATTATCAATTTAAACAAATTTAACGATCGGATAATAAATTGAAAGTGCCTATCTTTGTAAATGCCTTAGGTTTTTGGTCTTTTTGTAGTCATTTGTTGGATTGCATGCTAAAATATGTCCGACTAACATCAAATTTGGTCATACCACTTTTCCTAAAAATTTAAACAAATCTAACGGTCGGATCATTAATTGAAAGTGCATATCTTTGTAAATGCCTTTGGTTTTCGGTATATTTGTATATATTTGTTGGATTGCAAGCCAAAATATGTCTGATTATCTTCAAATTTGGTAATAACACGGTTCTTATAAATTTGAACAAATCTAACGGTCGGATCATTAATTGAAGGTTCTTATATTTGTAAATGCCTTAGGTTTTCGGTATTTTTGTTGATATTTGTTGGATTGCATGCCAAAATATTTTCGATTATCTTCAAATTTAGTCATAACACTTTTATTAACAATTTAAACAAATCTAACGGTAGGATCATTAATTGAAAGTACCTATCTTTGTAAATGCCTTAGGTTTTCGGTATTTTTGTAGATATTTATTGGATTGCATGCCAAAATATATCCGATTATCTTCAAATTTAGTCATAACACTTTTATTAGTAATTTAAACAAATCTAACGGTAGGATCATTAATTGAAAGTGTCTATCTTTGTAAATGCCTTAGGATTTCGGTATTTTTGTTGATATTTATTGGATTGCATGCCAAAATATATCCGATTATCTTCAAATCTAGATGTAACACTTTTATTATCAATTTAAACAAATCTAACGATCGGATCATTAATTGAAAGTGCCTATCTTTGTAAATGCCTTCGGTTTTCGGTCTTTTTGTAGTAATTTGTTGGATTGCATGCCAAAATATATCCGACTATCTTCAAATTTGGTGATATCACTTTTCTAAGAAATTTAAACAAATCTAACGGTCGGATCATTAATTGAAAGTGCCTATCTTTATAATTGTCTTATGTTTTAGGTCTTTTTGTTGATATTTGCTGGATTGCATGCCAAAATATATCTGATTATCTTCAAATATTGGTCATAACACGGTTACTAGAATTTTAAACAAATCTAAGGGTCGGATCATTAATTCAAAGCGCCTATCTTTGTAAATGTCTTAGGTTTTCGATTTTTTTGTAGACATTTAGAGGATTGCATGCCAAAATATATTCGATTATCTTCAAATTTGGTCATAACACCTTGCTTAGAAATATAAACAAATATAAAGGTCGAATTATTAAATGAAAGTCTCTATCTTTGTAAATGCTTTAGGTTTACGGTATTTTATTTTTTTTACTGGTTTGCATGTCAAAATATATCCGATTATCATCAAATTTGGTCATAAAACTTTTATTATCATTTTAAACAAATCTAACGGTCGGATCATTAATTGAAAGTGCCAATCTTTGTAAATGCCTTAGGTTTTCGGACTTTTTGTAGTCATTTGTTGCATTGCATGCTAAAATATGTCCGACTAACATCAAATTTGGTCATACCACTTTTCTGAAAAATTTAAACAAATCTAACGGTCGGATCATTAATTGAAAGTGCCTATCTTTGAAAATGCCTTAGGTTTAAGTTATTTTTGTTGATATTTGTTGGATTGCATGCCGAAATATATCCGATTATCTTCAAATTTTATCACAACACTTTTCATAGAAATTTAAACTAATATATCGATCGAATCATTAATTGAAAGTGCCTATCTTTGTAAATGCCTTAGGATTTCGGTATTTTTGTTTATATTTGTTGGATTGCATGCCAAAATATATTCGATAATCTTCAAATTTGGCCATAACACTATTATTAGCAATTTAAACAAATCTAACGGCCGGATCATTAAATGAAAGTGCCTATCCTTGTCAATGCCTTAGGTTTTCGGACTTTTTGTAGACATTTGGTGGATTGCATGCCAAAATATATCCAATTATCTTCAAATTTGGTCATAACTCTTTTCATAGAAATTTAAACTAATCTAATTATCGGATCATTAATTAAAAGTGCATATCTTTGTAAATGCCTTAGGATTTCGGTATTTTTGTTGATATTTATTGGATTGCATGCCAAAATATATCCGATAATCTTCAAATTTGGTCATAGCACTTTTATTAGCAATTTAAACAAATCTAATGGTCGAATCATTAATTGAAAGTGCCAATCTTTGTAAATGCCTTAGGTTTTCGGTCTTTTTGTAGTCATTTGTTCTATTGCATGCCAAAATATATCCGATTATCTTCAAATATGGTCATAACACTTTTCCTAGCAAATTAAACAAATCTAACCGTCAGATCATTAATTGAAAGTGCCTATCTTTGTAAATGCCTTAGGTTTTCGTTATTTTTGTTGATATTTGTTGGATTGCATGCCAAAATATATCCGATTATCTTCAAATTCTCTCACAACACTTTTCATAGCAATTTAAACAAATCTAACGGTCGGATCATTAAATGAAAGTGCCTATCTTTTTAAATGCTTAAGGTTTTCGGTCATTTAGTAGACATTTGCTAGATTGCCTGTCAAAATATATCCTATTATATTAAAAAATGGTCATAACACTTTTATTATTAATTTAAACAAATCTAACGGTCGGAACATAAATTGTAAGTACCTATACTTCAAAATGCCTTAGATTTTCGATATTTTTGTTGATATTTGTTAGATTAAATGCCAAAAAATATCCGAATATCTTCAAATTTGGTCATAACACTTGTCATAACAATATCAACAAATCTAACGGTCGGATAATTAATTGAATATGCCTATCTTTGTAAATGGCTTAGGATTTCGATATTTTTGTAGATATTTGTTGGATTGCATGCCAAAATATATCTGATTATCTTCAAATTTTCTTATAACACTTTTACTAGAAATTTAAACAAATCTAACGATCGGATCATTAATTCAAAGTTTCTATATTTGTAAATGCCTTAGGTTTTCGGTCTTTTTGTTGACATTTGTTGCATTGCATGCCAAATTATATCTGATTATCTTAAAATTTGGTCATAACACTTTTTATAGCAATTTAAACAAATCTCATGGTCGGATCATTAATTGAAATTTCCTATATTTGTAAATGCCTTTGGTTTCGGTATTTTTGTTGATATTTGTTTGATTGCATGCCAAAATATATCCGATTATCTTCAAATTTAGTCATAACACTTTTATTAGCAATTCAAACAAATCTAACGGTAGGATCATTAATTGAAAGTGCCTATCTTTGTAAATGCTTTAGGTTTTCGGTCTTTTTTTTTATATTTGTTGGATTGCATGCCAAAATATATCCGATTATCTTCAAATTTGGTCATAACACCGTTACTAGAAATTTGAACAAATCTAATGGTCGGATCATTTATTGAAAGTTCCTATCTTTGTAAATGCCTAAGGTTTTCGGTATTTTTGTTGAAATTTGTTGGATTGCATGTCAAAATATGCCCGATTATTTTCAAATTTGGTTATAACACTTTTCCTAGCAATTCAAACAAATCTAACGACCGGATCATTAATTGAAAGTGCCTTTCTTTGGAAATATCTTAGGTTTTCGGTATTTTTGTTGATATTTGTCGTATTGCATGCCAAAATATAACTGATTATCATCAAATTTGCTCATAACACTTTTACTAGAAATTTAAACGAATCTAACAATCAGTTTATTAATTCAAAGTGCCTTTCTTTGGAAATATCTTAGGTTTTCGGTATTTTTGTAGACATTTGTTGCAAGGCATGCCAAAATATTTTCGATTAACTTCGAAATTGGGCATAGCACTTTTATTAGCAATATACACAAATCTAACGATCGGTTTATTAATTCAAAGTTCCTATCTTTGTAAATGTCTTAGGTTTTTGGTCTTTTTGTTGACATTTGTTGTATTGCATGCCAAAATATATCCGATTATCTTAAAATTTGGTCATATTACTTTTCTTAGCAATTTAAACAAATCTAACGATCGGATCATTAATTGAAAGTGCCTATCTTTGTAAATGCCTTAGGTTTTCGGTTTTTTTGTTGATATATGTTGCATTGCACGCCAAAATATATCTGATTATCTTCAAATTTGGTCATAACACTGTTACTAGAAATTTGAACAAATCTAATCATTAATTCAAGGATCCTATCTTTGTAAATGCCTTAGGTTTTCGGTATTTTTGTTGATATTTGTTGGATTGCATGCCAAAATATATCCGATTATTTTAAAATTTAGTCATAACACTTTTATCAGCAATTTAAACAAATCTAACGGAAGGATCATTAATTGAAAGTGCCTATCCTTGTAAATGTCTTAGGTTTTCGTTATTTTTGTAGATATTTGTTGGATTGCATGCCAAAATATATCCGATTATCTTCAAATCTAGTCATAACAGTTTTATTATCAATTTAAACAAATCAAACGATCGGATCGTTAATTGAAAGTGCCTATCTTTGTAAATGCCTTAGGTTTCGGTCTTTTTGTAGTCATTTGTTGGATTGCATGCTAAAACATGTCAGACTAACATCAAATTTGGCCATACCACTTTTCCAAAAAATTTAAACAAATCTAACGGTCGGATCATTAATTGAAAGTGCCTATCTTCGTAAATGCCTTAGGTTTTCGGTATATTTGTTGATATTTATTGGATTGCAAACCAAAATATATCTGATTATCTTCAAATTTGGTCATAACGCTGTTGCTAGAAATTTGAACAAATCTAACGGTCGGATCAATAATTCAAGGTTCTTATCTTTGTAAATGCCTTAGGTTTCGGTATTTTTGTTGATATTTGTTGAATTGCATGCCAAAAAATATCCGATTATATACAAATTTAGTCAAAACACTTTTATTAGCAAATTAAACAAATCTAACGGTAAGATCTTTAATTGAAAGTGCCTATCTTTCTAAATGCCTTAGGTTTTCGGTATTTTTGTTGATATTTGTTGGATTGCATGCCAAAATATATACGATTATCTTCAAATCTAGTGATAACACTTTTATTATCAATTTAAACAAATTTAACGATCGGATCATTAATTGAAAGTGCCTATCTTTGTAAATGTCTTAGGTTTTCGGTCTTTTTGTAGTCATTTGTTGGATTGCATGCTAAAACATGTCAGACTAACAACAAATTTGGTCATACCACTTTTCCGAAAAATTAAAACAAATCTAACGGTCGGATCATTAATTGAAGGTTCCTATCTTTGTAAATGCCTTAGGTTTCCGGTATTTTTGTTGATATTTATTGGATTGCATGTCAAAATATATCCGATTATCTTCAAATTTAGTCATAACACTTTTATTAGCAATTTAAACAAATCTAACGGTAGGATCATTAATTGAAAGTGCCTATATTTGTAAATGCCTTAGGTTTTCGGTATATTTGTAGATATTTGTTGGACTGCATGCCAAAATATATCCGATTATCTTCAAATCTAGTCAAAACACTTTTATTATCAATTTAAACAAATCTAACGATCGGATCATTAATTGAAAGTGCCTATCTTTGTAAATGCCTTCGGTTTTCAGTCTTTTTGTAGTCATTTGTTGGATTGCATGCCAAAATATATCCGACTATCTTCAAATTTGGTGATAACACTTTTCTGAGAAATTTAAACAAATCTAACGGTCGGATCATTAATTGAAAGTGCCTATCTTTGAAAATGTCTTAGGTTTAAGTTATTTTTGTTGATATTTGTTGGATTGCATGCCGAAATATATCCGATTATCTTTAAATTTTCTCACAACACTTTTCATAGAAATTTAAACTAATATATCGATCGAATCATTAATTGAAAGTGCCTATCATTGTAAATGCCTTAGGATTTCGGTATTTTTATTTATATTTGTTGGATTGCATGCCAAAATATATCCGATAATCTTCAAATTTGGCCATAACACTTTTATTAGCAATTTAATCAAATCTAACGGCCGGATCATTAAATGAAAGTGCCTATCCTTGTCAATGTCTGAGGTTTTCGGACTTTTTGTAGACATTTGGTGGATTGCATGCCAAAATATATCCGATTATCTTCAAATTTGGTCATAACTCTTTTCATAGAAATTTAAACTAATCTAACTATCGGATCATTAATTGAAAGTGCCTATCTTTATAAATGCCTTAGGATTTCGGTATTTTTGTTGATATTTATTGGATTGTATGCCAAAATATATCCGATAATCTTCAAATTTGGTCATAGCACTTTTATTAGCAATTTAAACAAATCTAATTGTCGGATAATTAATTGAAAGTGTCAATCTTTGTAAATGCCTTAGGTTTTCGGTCTTTTTGTAGTCATTTGTTCTATTGCATGCCAAAATATATCCGATTATCTTCAAATATGGTCATAACACTTTTCCTAGCAAATTAAACAAATCTAACCGTCAGATCATTAATTGAAAGTGCCTATCTTTGTAAATGCCTTAGGTTTTCGTTATTTTTGTTGATATTTGTTGGATTGCATGCCAAAATATATCCGATTATCTTCAAATTCTCTCACAACACTTTTCATAGCAATTTAAACAAATCTAACGGTCGGATCATTAAATGAAAGTGCCTATCTTTTTAAATGCTTAAGGTTTTCGGTCATTTAGTAGACATCTGGTAGATTGCCTGTCAAAATATATCCTATTATATTCAAACATGGTAATAACACTTTTATTATCAATTTAAACAAATCTAACGGTCGGAACATAAATTGTAAGTACCTATACTTCAAAATGCCTTGCAATCCACCAAATGCCTACAAAAAGACCGAAAACCTAAGGCATTTACAAAGATGGGCAATTTAAATTAATGATCCAACCGTTAGATTTGTTTAAATTACTAATAAAAGTGTTATGGTCAAATTTGAAGATAGTCGGATATTTTTTGGCATGCAATCCAACAAATATCAACAAAAATCCCGAAAACCTATGGCATTTACAAAGATAGGCACTTTCAATTAATGATCCGATAGTTAGATTAGTTTAAATTTCTTTGAAAAGTGTTATGACCAAATGTGAAGATAATCGGATATATTTTGGCATGCAATCCACCAAATGTTTACAAAAAGACCGAAAACCTAAGGCATTTACAAAGGTAGGCACTTTCAATTAATGATATGACCGTTAGATTTATTTAAATTTCTAGGAAAAGTGTTATGACCAAGTTTGAATATAATCGGATATATTTTGGCATGCAATCCACCAAATGTCTACAAAAAGACCGAAAACCTAAGGCATTTACAAAGGTAGGCACTTTCAATTAATGATATGACCGTTAGATTTATTTAAATTTCTAGGAAAAGTGTTATGACCAAGTTTGAATATAATCGGATATATTTTGACATGCAATCCACCAAATGTCTACAAAAAGACCGAAAACCTAAGACATTTACAAAGATAGGAGCTTTAAATTAATGTTACGACCGTTAAATTTGTTTAAATTGCTATGAAAAGTGTTATTACCAAGTTTGAATATAATTAGATATATTTTGACAGGCAATCCCCCAAATGTGTACAAAATGACCGAAACCTAAGGCATTTACAAAGATAGACACTTTCAATTAATGATCCGACCGTTAGATTTTTTTAAATTGATAATAAAATTGTTATGAACAAGTTTGAAGATAATAGGATATATTTTGGCATGCAATCCAACAAATATCTACAAAAATACCGAAAACCTAAGGTATTTACAAAGATAGGAACTTTGAATTAATGATCCGACCGTTAGATTTGTTTAAATTGCTAATAAAAGTGTTATGACCAAATTTGAAGATAGTCGGATATATTTTGGCATTCAATCCAACAAATATCAACAATAATACCGAAAACCTATGGCATTTACAAAGATAGGCACTTTCAATTAATGATCCTATAGTTAGATTAGTTTAAATTTTCTAAGAAAAGTGTTATGACCAAATGTGAAGATAATCGGATATATTTTAGCATGCAATACACTAAATGTCTACAAAAAGACCGAAAACCTAAGGCATTTACAAAGATAGGCACTTTCAATTATTGATATGACCGTTTGATTTATTTAAATTGCTAGGAAAAGTTTTATGACCATGTTTGAATATAATCGGATATATTTTGGCAGGCAATCCACCAAATGTCTACAAAATAATCGAAAAACTAAGGCATTTACAAAGATAGGCACTTTCATTTAATGATCCGACCGTTAGATTTGTTTAAATTGCTTTGAAAAGTGTTATGAAGATAATCGGATATATTTTGGCACGCAATCCCATAAATATAAACGAAAATACCGAAAACCTAAGGCATTTTCAAAGGTAGGCACTTTCAATTAATGATCGACGGTTAGATTTGCTTAAATTGATAATAAAAGTACTATGACCAAAATTGACGATAATCGGATATATTTTGGCATGCAATCCAACAAATGTAAACAAAAATACCGAAAACATAAGGCATTTACAAAGATAGGCACTATCAATTAATGATCTGAACGTTATATTTATTTAATTTTCTAAGAAAAGTGTTATGACCAAATTTGAAGATAATCGAATATATTTTGGCATGCAATCCAACAAATATCAACAAAAATAGCGAAAAAAAGGCATTTATAAAGATAGGCACTTTCAATTAATGATTCAACTATTAGATTTGTTTAAATTGCTAATAAAAGTGTTATGACGAAATTTGAAGATAGTCGGATATATTTTGGCATGCAATCTAGCAAATATCTTCAAAAATACCGAAAACCTAAGGCATTTACAAAGATTGGAAATTTCAATTAATGATCCGACCATTAGATTTGTTTAAAATACTAATAAAAGTGTTATGACCAAATTTGAAGATAATCGGATATATTTTGCCATGTAATCCAACAAATGACTACAAAAAGACCGAAAACCTAAGTCATTTACAAAGATAGGCACTTTCATTCATTGATCCGACCGTTAGATTTGTTTAAATTCACTATAAAAGTGCTATGACCAAGTTTGAATATAATCGGATATATTTTTGCTGGCAATCTACCAAATGTCTACAAAATGACAGAAAACCTAAGACATTTACAAATATAGACACTTTCATTTAATGATCTGACCGTTAGATTTGTTTAAATTGGTATGAAAAGTGTTATGACCAAATTTGAAGATAATCGGAAATATTTTGGCAAGCAATCCAACAAATATCCTCAAAAATACCGAAAACCTAAGGCATTTACAAATATGGGCATTTTCAATTAATGATCCGACAGTTAGATTTGTTTAAATTGCGAATAAAAGTGTTATGAACAAATTTCAAGATAATCGAATATATTTTGGCATGCAACCCAACAAATATCAACAAAAATATCGAAAACCAAAGGCATTTACAAAGATAGGCACTTTCAATGAATGATCTGACCATTAGATTCGTTTAAAATGTTAATAAAAGTGTTATGACCAAATTTGAAGATAATCGGATATATTTTGCCATGTAATCCAATAAATGATTACAAAATGACCGAAAATCTAAGGCATTTACAAAGATAGGCACTTTCATTTATTGATCCGACCGTTAGATTTCTTTAAATTCATTACAAAAATGTTATGACCAAGTTTGAATATAATCGGATATATTTTTGCAGGCAATCCACCAAATGTCTACAAAATGACAGAAAACCTAAGACATTTACAAATATAGGCACTTTCATTTAATATCCGACCGTTAGATTTGTTTAAATTAGTATGAAAAGTGTTATGACCTAATTTGAAGATAATCGGATATATTTTGGCAAGCAATCCAACAAATATCCTCAAAAATACAGAAAACCTAAGGCATTTACAAAGATGAGCACTTTCAATTAATGATCCGACCGTTATATTTGTTTAAATTGCTAATAAAAGTATTATGAACAAATATGAAGATAATCGGATATATTTTGGCATGCAACCCAACAAATATCAACAAAAGTATCGAAAACCTAAGGCATTTACAAAGATAGGAAATTTTAATTAATGATCCGATCGTTAGATTTGTTTAAAATACTAGGAGAAGTACTATGACCAAATTTGAAGATAATCAGATATATTTTGGCATGCAATGCAACAAATGTCTACAAAAAGATCGAAAACCTAAGGCATATACAAAGATAGGAATTTTGAATTAATGATCCGACCGTTTGATTTATTTAAATTGCTACTAAAAGTTTTATGACCATTTTTGAATATAATCGGATATATTTTGGCAGGCAATCCACCAAATGTCTACAAAATGACCGAAAAACTAAGGCATTCAGAAAGATAGACACTTTCATTTAATGATCCGACCGTTAGATTTGTTTAAATTGCTATGAAAAGAGTTATGACCAAATTTGAAGATAATCGGATATATGTTGGCATGCAATCCCACAAATATCAACAAAAATACCGAAAACCTAAAGCATTTACAAAGATAGGCACTTTCAATTAATGATCGACGGTTAGATTTGTTTAAACTGATAATTAAAGTGTTATGACCTAAATTGATGATAATCGAATATATTTTGCCATGCAATCCAACAAATGTTAACAAAAATACCGAAAATCTAAGGCATTTACAAAGATAGGCACTATCAATTAATGATCCGAACGTTATATTTGTTTTATTTTCTAAGAAAAGTGCTATGACCAAATTTGAAGATAATCGAATATATTTTGGCACGTAATCTAACAAATATCAACAAAAATAACGAAAACCAAAGGCATTTACAAAGATAGGCACTTTCAATTAATGATCCGACCATTAGATTTGTTTAAATTGCTAATAAAAGTATTATGACCAAATTTGAAGATAATCGGATATATTTTTCCATGCAATCCAACAAATGACTATAAAAATACCGAAAACATAAGTCATTTACAAAGATAGGCACTTTCAATAAATGATCCGACCGTTAGATTTGTTTAAATTAATAATAAAAGTGTTATGACCCAGTTTGAAGATAATAGGATATGTATTGGCAAGCAATCCAACAAATATCAACAAAAATATCGAAAACCGAAGGCAATTACATAGATGGGAACTTTCAATTAATGATTCGACTGTTAGATTTGTTTATATTGCTAATAAAAATGTTATGACAAAATTTGAAGATAATCGGATATATTATGGCAAGTAATTCAACAAATATCTTGAAAAATACCGAAAACCAAAGGCATTTACAAATATGGGCACTTTCAATTAATGATCAGACCGTTAGATTTGTTTAAATTGCTAATAAAAGTGTTATGACCAAATTTGAAGATAATCGGATATATTTTGGCATGCAATCCAACAAATATCAATAAAAATACCGAAAACCTAAGGCATTTACAAAGATAGGAAATTTCAATTAATGATCCGACCATTAGATTTGTTTAAAATGCTAGGAAAAGTACTATGACCGAATTTGAAGATAATCGGATATATATTGACTTACAATGCAAAAAATGTCTACAAAAAGACCGAAAACCTATGGCATTTACAAACATGGGCAATTTAAATTAATGATCTGACCGTTAGATTTATTTAAATTACTAATAAAAGTGTTATGACAAAATTTTAATATAATTAAATGTATTATGTTGTGCAATCCAACAAATATCAACAAAAATCGCAGAAACCTAAGGCATTTACAAAAATAGGAACTTTCAATTAATGATCCAATCGTTAGATTTGTTTATATTTTTAGGAAAAGTGTTATGACCAAATTTGAATATAATCGGATATATTTTGGTATTCAATCCAACAAATATCAATAAAAATACCGAAAACCTAAGGTATTTACAAAGATAGGAACTTTAAATTGATGATCCGAGCAATAGATTTGTTTAAATTGTTAATAAAAGTGTTTTGACCAATTTTGAAGATAATCGGATATATTTTGGCATGCAATCCACCAAATGCCTACAAAAAGACCAAAAACCTAAGGCATTTACAAAGATGGGCAATTTAAATTAATGATCCGACCGTTAAATTTGTTTAAATTACTAATAAAAGTGTTATGGTCAAATTTGAAGATAGTCGAATATTTTTTGGCATGCAATCCAACAAATATCAACAAAAATCCCGAAAACCTATGGCATTTACAAAGATAGGCACTTTCAATTAATGATCCGATAGTTATATTAGTTTAAATTTCTTTGAAAAGTGTTATGACCAAATGTGAAGATAATCAGATATATTTTGGCATGCAATCCACCAAATGTCTACAAAAAGACCGAAAACCTAAGGCATTTACAAATGTAGGCACTTTCAATTAATGATATGACCTTTAGATTTATTTAAATTTCTAGGAAAAGTGTTATGACCGAATTTGAATATAATCGGATATATTTTGACATGCAATCCACCAAATTTCTACAAAAAGACTGAAAAACTAAGACATTTACAAAGATTGGAGCTTTAAATTAATGTTCCGACCGTTATATTTGTTTAAATTGCTATGAAAAGTGTTATTACCAAGTTTGAATATAATCAGATATATTTTGGCAGGCAATCCCCCAAATATGTACAAAATGACCGAAACCTAAGGCATTTACAAGGATAGGCACTTTCAATTAATGATCCGACCGTTAGATTTTTTTAAATTGATAATAAAATTGATATGGCCATGTTTGAAGATAATAGGATATATTTTGGCATGCAATGCAAAAAATATCTACAAAAATACAGAAAACGTAATGTATTTACAAAGATAGGAACTTTCAATTAATGATCCGACCGTTAGATTTGTTTAAATTGCTAATAAAAGTGTTATGGCCAAATTTGAAGATAGTCGGATATATTTTGGCATACAATCCAACAAATATCAACAAAAATACCGAAAACCTATGGCATTTACAAAGATAGGCACTTTCAATTAATGATCCGATAGTTAGATTAGTTTAAATTTTATAAGAAAAGTGTTATGACCAAATGTGAAGATAATCGGATATATTTGGCACGCAATACACTAAATGTCTACAAAAAGACCGAAAACCTAAGGCATTTACAAAGATAGGCATTTTCAATTATTGATATGACCGTTTGATTTATTTAAATTACTAAGAAAAGTTTTATGACCATGTTTGAATATAATCGGATATATTTTGGCAGGCAATCCACCAAATGTCTACAAAATAATCGAAAAACTAAGGCATTTAGAAAGATATGCACTTTCATTTAATGATCCGACCGTTAGATTTGTTTAAATTGCTTTGAAAAGTGTTATGACTTAATTTGAAGATAATCGGATATATTTTGGCATGCAATCCCACAAATATAAACAAAAATACCGAAAACCTAAAGCATTTTCAAAGGTAGGCACTTTCAATTAATGATCGACGGTTAGATTTGCTTAAATTGATAATAAAAGTGCTATGACCAAAATTGACGATAATTGAATATATTTTGGAATGCAATCCAACAAATGTAAACAAAAATACCGAAAACATAAGGCATTTACAAAGATAGACACTATCAATTAATGATCCGAACGTTACATTTGTTTAATTTTCTAAGAAAAGTGTTATGACCAAATTTGAAGATAATCGAATATATTTTGGCACGCAATCCAACAAATATCAACAAAAATACCGAAAAAAGGCATTTTATAAAAATAGGCACTTTCAATTAATGATTCGACTATTAGATTTGTTTAAATTGCTAATAAAAGTGTTATGACCAAATTTGAAGATAGTCGGATATATTTTGGCATGCAATCCAGCAAATATCTTCAATAATATCGAAAACCTAAGGCATTTACAAAGATTGGAAATTTCAATTAATGATCCGACCATTAGATTTGTTTAAAATGCTAGGAAAAGTACTATTACCGAATTTGAAGATAATCGGATATATTTTGGCTTTCAATGCAACAAATGTGTACCAAAAAACCGAAAACCTAAGGTATTTACAAAGATAGAAACTTTAAATTAATGATCCGACCGTTAGATTTATTTAAATTGCTAATAAAAGTGTTATGACAAAATTTTAAGATAATTAGATATATTTCGGCATGCAATCCAACAAATATCAACAAAAAAAAAAAATCTAAGGCATTTACAAAGATAGGAACTTTCAATTAATGATCCAATCGTTAGATTTGTTTATATTTCTAAGAAAAGTGTTATGACCAAATTTGAATATAACTGGATATATTTTGTCAAGCAATCCAACAAATATCAACAAAAATTCCGAAAACCTAAGACATTTACAAAGATAGGGACTTTAAATTAATGATCCGACATATAGATTTGTTTAAATTGTTAATAAAAGTGTTTTGACCAATTTTGAAGGTAATAGGATATATTTTGCCATGCAATCCAACAAATGACTATAAAAATACCAAAAACCTAAGTCATTTACAAAGATAGACACTTTCAATAAATGATCCGACCGTTATATTTGTTTAAATTAAAAATAAAAGTGTTATGACCCAGTTTACAAAGATAGGACTTTGAATTAATGATCTGACCGTTAGATTTATTTAAATTGCTAATAAAAGTGTTATGACAAAATTTTAAGAAAATACGATATATATTGGCAAGCAATCCAACAAATATTTACAAAAATATCGAAAACCTTAGGCATTTACATAGATGGGAACTTTCAATTAATGATTTAACCGTTAGATTTGTTTAAATTGCTAATAAAAGTGTTATGGCAAAATTTGAAGATAATCGGATATATTATGGGAAACAGTCCAACAAATATCTTCAAAAATAATGAAAACCTAAGGCATTTACAAAGATGGGCACATTCAATAATTGATCTGACCGTTAGATTTGTTTAAATTGCTAATAAAAGTGTTATGACCAAATTTGAAGATAATCGGATATATTTTGGCATGCAACCCAACAAATATCAACAAAAATACCGAAAATCAAAGGCATTTACAAAGATTGGAAATTTCAATTAATGATCCGACCATTAGATTTGTTTACAATGCTAGCAAAAGTACTATTACCGAATTTGAAGATAGTCGGATAAATTTTGGCCTGCAATGCAACAAATGTCTACAAAAAGACCGAAAACCTAAGGCATTTTCAACAATAGTCACTTTAAATTAATGACATGACCATTAGATTTATTTAAAATGTTAGGAAAAGTGTTATGACCAAGTTTGAATATAATCGGATATATTTTGGCAGGCAATGCAACAAATGTCTACAAAAAGGCCGAAAACCTAAGGTATTTACAAAGATAGGAACTTTGAATTAAGGATCCGACCGTTAGATTTATTTAAATTGCTAATAAAAGTGTTATGACAAAATTTTAAGATAATTATATATATTTTGGCATGCAATCCAACAAATATCAACAAAAATACCAAAACCTAAGGCATTTACAAAGATAGGAACTTTCAATTAATGATCCAATCGTTAGATTTGTTTATATTTCTAAGAAAAGTGTTATGACCAAAGTTGAATATAATCGGATATATTTTGTCATGCAATCCAACAAATATCAACAAAAATACCGAAAACCTAAGGCATTTACAAAGATGGGGACTTTAAATTAATGATCCGACCAATAGATTTGTTTAAATTGCTAATAAAAGTGTTTTGATCAATTTTGAAGATAATCAGATATATTTTGGCATGCAATCAACCAAATTCCTACAAAATGACCGAAAACCTAAGGCATTTACAAAAATATGAACTTTAAATTAATGTTCTGACCGTTAGATTTGTTTAAATTGCTATGAAATGTGTTATTACCATGTTTCAATATAATCGGATATATTTTGGCAGGCAATCCACCAAATGTCTACAAAATGACCGAAAACCTAAGGCAATTAGAAAGATAGGCACTTTCATTTAATGATCCGACCGTTAGATTTGTTTAAATTGCTATGAAAAATGTTATGACCAAATTTGAAGATAATCGGATATATTTTGGCATGCAATCTAACAAATATCGACAAAAATACCGAAAACCTAAGGCATTTACAAAGATAGGCACTTTCAATTAATGATCGACGGTTAGATTTGTTTAAATATATAATAAAAGTGTTATGACCAAAATTGACGATAATCGGATATATTTTGGCATGCAATCCAACAAATGTAAACAAATATACTGAAAACCTAAGGCATTTAAAATGATAGTCACTTTCAATTAATGATCCGAACGTTATATTTGTTTTATTTTCTATGAATTGTGTTATGACCAAATTTGAAGATAATCGAATATATTTTGGCATGCAATCCAATAAATATCAACAAAGATCGGCACGTTCAATGATTGATCTGACCATTAGATTTGTTTAAAATGCTAATAAAGTGTTCTGACCAAATTTGAAGATAATCTGATATATTTTGCCATGCAATCCAACAAATGACTACAAAAAGACCGAAAACCTAAGACATTTACAAAGATAGGCACTTTCATATATTGATCCGACCGTTAAATTTATTTAAATTCATTATAAAAGTGTTATGACCAAGTTTGAATATAATCGGATATATTTTTGCAGGCAATCCACCAAATGTCTACAAAATGACAGAAAACCTAAGACATTTACAAATATAGGCACTTTCATTTAATGATCCGACCGTTAGATTTGTTTAAATTAGTATGAAAAGTGTTATGACCAAATTTGAAGATAATCGGATATATTTTGCCAAGCAATCCATCAAATATCCTCAAAAATACCGAAAACCTATGGCATTTACAAAGATTGGCACTTTAAATTATTGATCTGATCGTTAGATTTATTTAAATTACTAATAATAGTGGTATGACCAAATTTGAAGACAGTCAGATATATTTTGGCATGCAATCCAACAAATATAAAAAAAAATCCCGAAAACCTATGGCATTTAGAAATATAGGCACTTTCCATTAAAGATCGGATAGTTAGATTAGTTTAAATTTCTATGAAAATTGTTATGACCAAATGTGAAGATAATCGGATATATTTTGGCATGCAATCCACCAAATGTTTACAAAAAAACCGAAAACCTAAGGCATTTTCAACGATAGGCACTTTCAATTAATGATATGACCGTTAGATTTATTTAAATTGCTAGGAAAAGTGTTATGACCAAGTTTGAATATAATCGGATATATTTTGGCAGGCAATCCACCAAATGTCTACAAAATGACCGAAAAACTAAGGCATTCAAAAAGATAGGCACTTTAATTTAATGATCCGACCGTTAGATTTGTTTAAATTACTTTGAAAAGTGTTATGACCAAATTTGAAGATAATCAGATATATGTTGGCATGCAATCCCGCAAATATCAACAAAAATACCGAAAACCTAATGCATTTACAAAGATAGGCACTTTAAATTAATGATCGACGGTAAGATTTGTTTAAATTGATAATTAAAGTGTTATGACCTAAATTGATGATAATCGGATATATTTTGCCATTCAATCCAACAAATGTAAACAAAAATACCGAAAACCTAAGGCATTTACAAAGATAGGCACTATCAATTAATGATCCGAACGTTATATTTGTTTAATTTTCTAAGAAAAGTGTTATAACCAGATTTGAAGATAATCGAATATATTTTGGCATACAATCCAACAAATATCAACAAAAATACCGAATACCAAAGGCATATGTATTGGCCAAAATTAATAAGAAAAGTGTTATGACCCAGTTTGAAGATAATAGGATATGTATTGGCAAGCAATCCAACAAATATCAACAAAATATCGAAAACCGAAGGCATTTACATAGATGGGAACTTTCAATTAATGATTCAACCGTTAGATTTGTTTATATTGCTAATAAAATTGTTATGACAAAATTTAAAGATAATCGGATATATTATGGCAAGCAATCCAACAAATATCTTAAAAAATACCGAAAACCTAAGGCATTTACAAAGATGGGCACTTTCAATTAATGATGTGACCGTTAGATTTGTTTAAATTGCTAATAAAAGTGTTATGACCAAATTTGAAGATAATCGGATATATTTTGGCATGCAATCCAACAAATATCAATAAAAATACCGAAAACCTAAGGTATTTACAAAGATAGGAAATTTCAATTAATGATCCGACCATTAGATTTGTTTAAAATGCTAGGAAAAGTACTATGACCGAATTTGAAGATAATCGGATATATATTGGCTTACAATGCAACAAATGTCTACAAAAAGACTGAAAACCTATGGCATTTACACTGATGGGCAATTTAAATTAATGAGCTGACCGTTAGATTTATTTATATTGCTAATAAAAGTGTTATGACAAAATTTTACGATAATTAGATATATTTTGGCATGCAATCCTACAAATATTAACAAAAATACCAAAAATCTAAGGCATTTACAAAGATAGGAACTTTCAATTAATGATGCAATCGTTAGATTTGTTTATATTTCTAAGAAAAGTGTTATAACCAAAGTTGAATATAATCGGATATATTTTGTCATGCAAAACAAAAAATATCAATAAAAATACCGAAAACCTAAGGCATTTACAAAGGTGGGGAATTTAAATTAATGATCCGACCAATAGATTTGTTTAAATTGTTAATAAAAGTGTTTTGACCAATTTTGAATATAATCGGATATATTTTGGCATTAAATCCAACACATGAGAATAAAAATACCAAAAACCTAAGTCATTTACAAAGATAGGCACTTTCAATAAATGATCCGACCGTTAGATTTGTTCAAATTAATAATAAAAGTGTTATGACCCAGTTTACAAAGATAGGAACTTTGAATTAATGATCTGACCGTTAGATTTATTTAAATTGCTAATAAAAGTGTTATGACAAAATTTTAAGGTAATAGGATATATATTGGCAACCAATCCAACAAATATTTACAAAAATATCGAAAACCTTAGGCGTTTACATAGATGGGAACATTCAATTAATGATTCAACCGTTAGATTTGTTTAAATTGCTAATAAAAGTGTTATGACAAAATTTGAAGATAATCGGATATATTATGGCAAGCAGTACAACAAATATATTCAAAAATAATGAAAACCTAAGGTATTTACAAAGATGGGCACATTCAATTAATGATCTGACCGTTAGATTTGTTTAAATTGCTAATAAAAGTGTTATGATCAAATTTGAAGATAATCGGATCTATTTTGGCATGCATTTCAACAAATATCAACAAAAATACCGAAAACCTAAGGCATCTACAAAGATAGGAAATTTCAATTAATGATCCGACCATTAGATTTGTTTAAAATGCTAGGAAAAGTACTATGACCGAATTTGAAGATAACCGGATATATATTGGCTTACAATGCAACAAATGTCTACAAAAAGACCGAAAACCTATGGCATTTACAAAGATGGGCAATTTAAATTAATGATCTGACCGTTAGATTTATTTACATTGCTAATAAAAGTGTTATGACAAAATTTTAAGATAATTAGATATATTTTGGTATGCAATCCAACAAATATCAACAAAAACACAAAAAACCTAAGGCATTTACAAAGATAGGAACTTTCAATTAATGATCCGACCAATAGACTTGTTTAAATTGTTAATAAAAGTGTTTTGACCAATTTTGAAGATAATCGGATATATTTTGGCATTCAATCCACCAAATGCTTATAAAATGACCGAAAACCTAAGGCATTTACAAGGATGGGGACTTTAAATTAATGATCCGACCAATAGATTTGTTTAAATTGTTAATAAAAGTGTTTTGACCAATTTTGAAGATAATCGGATATATTTTGCCATGCAATCCAACAAATGACTATAAAAATACCGAAAACCTAAGTCATTTACAAAGATAGGCACTTTCAATAAATGATCCGACCGTTAGATTTGTTTAAATTAAAAATAAAAGTGTTATGACCCAGTTTACAAAGATAGGGACTTTGAATTAATGATCTGACCGTTAGATTTATTTAAATTGCTAATAAAAGTGTTATGACAAAATTTTAAGGTAATATGATATATATTGGCAAGCAATCCAACAAATATTTACAAAAATATCGAAAACCTTAGGCGTTTACATAGATGGGAACTTTCAATTAATGATTCAACCGTTAGATTTGTTTAAATTGCTAATAAAAGTGTTATGACAAAATTTGAAGATAATCGGATATATTATGACAAGCAGTCCAACAAATATCTTCAAAAATAACGAAAACCGAAGCCATTGACAAAGATGAGCACATTCAATTAATGATTTGACCGTTACATTTGTTTAAATTGCTAATAAAAGTGTTATAAACAAATTTGAATATAATCGGATATATTTTGGCATGCAATCCAACAAATATCAACAAAAATACCGAAAATCTAAGGCATTTACAAAGATTGGAAATTTCAATTAATGATCCGACCATAGGATTTGTTTACAATGCTAGCAAAAGTACTATTACCGATTTTGAAGATAATCGGATATATTTTGGCCTGCAATGCAACAAATGTCTACAAAAAAGCCGAAAACCTAAGGTATTTACAAAGATAGGAACTTTGAATTAAGGATCCGACCGTTATATTTATTTAAATTTCTAATTAAAGTGTTATGATAAAATTTTAAGATAATTAGATATATTTTGGCATGCAATCCAACAAATATCAACAAAAATACAAAAAACCTAAGGCATTTACAAAGATAGGAACTTTCAATTAATGATGCAATCGTTAGATTTGTTTATATTTCTAAGAAAAGTGTTATGACCAAAGTTGAATATAATCAGATATATTTTGTCGTGCAATCCAACAAATATCAACAAAAATACCGAAAACCTAAGACATTTACAAAGATGGGGACTTTAAATTAATGATCCGACCAATAGATTTGTTTAAATTGTTAACAAAAGTGTTTTGACCAATTTTGAAGATAATCGGATATATTTTGGCATTCAATCAACCAAATTCCTACAAAATGACCGAAAACCTAAGGCATTTACAAAGATAGGAACTTTAAATTAATGTTCTGACCGTTAGATTTGTTTAAATTGCTATGAAATGTGTTATTACCAAGTTTCAATATAATCGGATATATTTTGGCAGGCAATCCACCAAATGTCTACACAATGACCGAAAACCTAAGGCAATTAGAAAGATAGGCACTTTCATTTAATGATCCGACCGTTAGATTTGTTTAAATTGCTATGAAAAGTGTTATGACCAAATTTGAAGATAATCGGATATATTTTGGCATGCAATCCAAAAAATATTAACAAAAATACCGAAAACCTAAGGCATTTACAAAGATAGGCACTTTCAATTAATGATCGACGGTTAGATTTGTTTAAATATATAATAAAAGTGTTATGACAAAAATTGACGATAATCGGATATATTTTGGCATGCAATCCAACAAATGTAAACAAAAATACCGAGAACCTAAAACATTTACAATGATAGTCACTTTCATTTAATGATCCGAACGTTATATTTGTTTAATTTTCAATTAATTGTGTTATGACCAAATTTGAAGATAATCGAATATATTTTGGCATGCAATCCAACAAAGATCAACAAAAATACCGAAAACCAAAGGCATTTACAAAGATAAGCACTTTCAATGAATGATCTGACCATTAGATTTGTTTAAAATGCTAATAAAAGTGTTATGACCAAATTTGAAGATAATCTGATATATTTTGCCATTTAATCCAACAAATGACTACAAAAAGACCGAAAACCTAAGGCATTTACAAAGATAGGCACTTTCATTTATTGATCCGACCGTTAGATTTGTTTAAATTCATTATAAAAGTGTTATGACCAAGTTTGAATATAATCGGATATATTTTTGCAGGTAATCCACCAAATGTCTAAAAAATGACAGAAAATCTAACACATTTACAAATATAGGCACTTTCATTTAATGATCCGACCGTTAGATTTGTTTAAATTAGTATGAAAACTGTTATGACCTAATTTGAAGATAATCGGATATATTTTGGCAAGCAATCCATCCAATATCCTCAAAAATACCGAAAACCTAATGCATTTACAAATATGAGCATTTTCTATGAATTGTGTTATGACCAAATTTGAAGATAATCGAATATATTTTTGCATGCAATCCAACAAATATCAACAAAAATACCGAAAACCAAAGGCATTTACAAAGATAAGCACTTTCAATGAATGATCCGACCATTAGATTTGTTTAAAATGCTAATAAAAGTGTTATGATAAAATTTGAAGATAATCGGATATATTTCGGCATGCAATCCAACAAATATCAACAAAAATACCGAAAACCTAATGCATTTACAAAGATAGGCAATTTCAATTAATGATCGACGGTTAGATTTGTTTAAATTGATAATAAAAGTGTTATGACCAAAATTGACGATAATCGGATATATTTTGGCATGCAATCCAACAAATGTAAACAAAAATACCGAAAACCTAAGGCATTTACAATGATAGTCACTTTCAATTAACGATCCGAACGTTATATTTGTTTAATTTTCTATGAATTGTGTTATGACCAAATTTGAAGATAATCGAATATATTTTGGCATGCAATCCAACAAATATCAACAAAAATACCGAAAACCAAAGGCATTTACAAAGATAGGCACTTTCAATGAATGATCCGACCATTATATTTCTTTAAAATGCTAATAAAAGTGTTATGACCAAATTTGAAGATAATCGGATATATTTTGCCATGTAATCCAACAAATAACTACAAAAAGACCGAAAACCTAAGGCATTTACAAAGATAGGCACTTTTATTTATTGATCCGACCGTTAGATTTGTTTAAATTCATTATAAAAATGTGATGACCAAGTTTGAATACAATCGGATATATTTTTGCAGGCAATCCGCCAAATGTCTACAAAATGACAGAAAACCTAAGACATTTACAAATATAGGCACTTTAATTTAAAGATCCGACCGTTAGATTTGTTTATATTGGTATGAAAAGTGTTATGACCTAATTTGAAGATAATCGGATATATTTTGGCAAGCAATCCAACAAATATCATCAAAAATACCGAAAACCTAAGGCATTTACAAAGATGGGAACTTTCAATTAATGATCCGACCGTTGATTTGTTTAAATTGCTAATAAAAGTATTATGAACAAATTTGAAGATAATCAGATATATTTTGGAATGCAACCCAACAAATATCAGCAAAAATATCGAAAACCTAAGGCATTTACAAAGATAGGAAATTTCAATTAATGATCCGGCCGTTAGATTTGTTTAAAATACTATGAGAAGTACTATGACAAAATTTGAAGATAATCAGATATATTTTGGCATACAATGCAACAAATATCTACAAAAAGATCGAAAACCTAAGGCATATACAAAGATAGGAATTTTGAATTAATGATCCGACCGTTAGATTTATTTAAATTACTAATAAAAGTGTTATGACAAAATTTTAATATAATTAGATGTATTATGGCGTGCAATCCAACAAATATCAACAAAAATACCAAAAATCTAAGGCATTTACAAATATAGAAACTTTCAATTAATGATCCAATCGTTAGATTTGTTTATATTTCTAAGAAAAGTGTTATGAACTAATTTGAATATAACCGGATATATTTTGTCATGCAATCCAACAAATATCAACAAAAATACCGAAAACCAAAGGCATTTACAAATATAAGGAGTTTAAATTAATGATCCGACATATAGATTTGTTTAAATTGTTAATAAAAGTGTTTTGACAAATTTTGAAGATAATCGGATATATTTTGCCAAGCAATCCAACAAATGACTATAAAAATACCGAAAACCTAAGTCATTTACAAAGATAGGCACTTTCAATAAATGATCCGACCGTTAGATTTATTTAAAATAATAATAAAAGTGTTATGACCCATTTTACAATGATAGGAACTTTGAATTAATGATCTGACCGTTAGATTTATTTAAATTGCTAATAAAAGTGTTATGACAAAATTTTAAGATAATTGGATTTATATTGGCGAGCAATCAAACAAATATCTACAAAAATATCGAAAACCTTAGGAATTTACATAGATGGGAACTTCCAATTAATGATTCAACCGTAAGATTTGTTTAAATTGCTAATAAAAGTGTTATGACAAAATTTGAAGATAATCGGAAATATTATGGCAAGAAGTCCAACAAATATCTTCAAAAATAACGAAAACCTAAGGCATTTACAAAGATGGGCACATTCAACTAATGATCTGACCGTTAGATTTGTTTAAATTGCTAATAAAAGTGTTATGATCAAATTTGAAGATAATCGGATCTATTTTGGCATGCAATACAACAAATATCAACAAAAATACCGAAACCTAAGGCATTTACAAAGATGGGGACTTTAAATTAATGATCCGACCAATATATTTGTTTAAATTGTTAATAATAGTGTTTTGACCAATTTTGAAGATAATCGGATATATTTTGGCATTCAATCCACCAAATTCCTACAAAATGACCGAAAACCTAGGGCATTTACAAAGACAGGAACTTTAAATTCATGTTCTGACCGTTAGAATTGTTTAAATTGCTATGAAATGTGTTATTACCAAGTTTCAATATAATCGGATATATTTTGGCAGGCAATCCACCAAATGCCTACAAAATGACCGAAAACCTAAGGCAATTAGAAAGATAGGCACTTTCATTTAATGATCCGACCGTTAGATTTGTTTAAATTGCTATGAAAAGTGTTATGACCAAATTTGAAGATAATCGGATATATTTTGGCATGCAATCCAACAAATATCAACAAAAATACCGAAAACCTAAGGCATTTACAAAGATAGGCACTTTCAAATAATGATCGACGGTTAGATTTGTTTAAATTGATAGTAAAAGTGTTATGGCCAAAATTGATGATAATCGGACATATTTTGGCATTCAATCCAACAAATGTAAACAAAAATACCGAAAACCTAAGGCATTCACAATGATAGTCACTTTCAATTAATGATCCGAACGTTATATTTGTTTAATTTTCTATGAATTGTGTTATGACCAAATTTGAAGATAATCGAATATATTTTTGCATAAAATCCAACAAATATAAACAAAAATACCGAAAACCAAAGGCATTTACAAAGATAAGCACTTTCAATGAATGATCCGACCATTAGATTTGTTTAAAATGCTAATAAAAGTGTTATGACCAAATTTGAAGATAATCGGATATATTTCGGCATGCAATCCAACAAATATCAACAAAAATACCGAAAACCTAAGGCATTTACAAGATAGGCACTTTCAAATAATGATCGAAGGTTAGATTTGTTTAAATTGATAATAAAAGTGTTATGACCAAAATTGACAATAATCGGATATATTTTGGCATGCAATCCAACAAATGTAAACAAAAATACCGAAAACCTAAGGCATTTACAATGATAGTCACTTTCAATTAATGATCCGAACGTTATATTTGTTTAATTTTCTATGAATTTTGTTATGGCCAAATTTGAAGATAATCGAATATATTTTGGCATGCAATCCAACAAATATCAACAAAAATACCGAAAACCAAAGGCATTTATAAAGATAGGCACATCCAATGAATGATTCGACCATTAGATTTCTTTAAAATGCTAATAACAGTGTTATGACCATATTTGAAGATAATCGGATATATTTTGCCATGTAATCCAACAAATGACTACAAAAATACCTAAAACCTAAGGCATTTACAAAGATAGGCACTTTTATTTATTGATCCGACCGTTAGATTTGTTTAAATTCATTATAAAAATGTGATGACCAAGTTTGAATACAATCGGATATATTTTTGCAGGCAATCCGCCAAATGTCTACAAAATGACAGAAAACTTAAGACATTTACAAATATAGGCACTTTCATTTAAAGATCCGACCGTTAGATTTGTTTATATTGGTATGAAAAGTGTTATGACCTAATTTGAAGATAATCGGATATATTTTGGCAAGCAATCCAACAAATATCATCAAAAATACCGAAAACCTAAGGCATTTTTACAAAGATGGGCACTTTCAATTAATGATCCGACCGTTAGATTTGTTTAAATTGCTAATAAAAGTATTATGAACAAATTTGAAGATAATCGGATATATTTTGGAATGCAACCCAACTAATATCAACAAAAATATCGAAAACCTAAGGCATTTACAAAGATAGAAAATTTCAATTAATGATCCGACCGTTAGATTTGTTTAAAATACTATGAGAAGTACTATGACCAAATTTGAAGATAATCAGATATATTTTGGCATACAATGCAACAAATATCTACAAAAAGATCGAAAACCTAAGGCATATACAAAGATAGGAATTTTGAATTATTGATCCGACCGTTACATTTATTTAAATTACTAATAAAAGTGTTATGACAAAATTTTAATATAATTAGATGTATTATGGCGTGCAATCCAACAAATATCAACAAAAATATCAAAAATCTAAGGCATTTACAAAGATAGGAACTTTCAATTAATGATCCAATCGTTAGATTTGTTTATATTTCTAAGAAAAGTGTTATGAACAAATTTGAATATAACCGGATATATTTTGTCATGCAATCCAACAAATATCAACAAAAATACCGAAAACCAAAGGCATTTACAAATATAGGGACTTTAAATTAATGATCCGACATATAGATTTGTTTAAATTGTTAATAAAAGTATTTTGACCAATTTTGAAGATAATCGGATATATTTTGCCATGCAATCCAACAAATGACTATAAAAATACCGAAAACCTGAGTCATTTACAAAGATAGGCACTTTAAATAAATGATCCGACCGTTAGATTTGTTTAAATTAATAATAAAAGTGTTATGACCCAGTTTACAAAGATAGGAATTTTGAATTAATGATTTGACCGTTAGATTTATTTAAATTGCTAATAAAAGTGTTATGACAAAATTTTAAGATAATAGGATATATATTGGCAAACAATCCAACAAATATCTACAAAAATATCGAAAACCTTAGGCATTTACATAGATGGGAACTTTCAATTAATGATTCAACCGTTAGATTTGTTTATATTGCTAATAAAAGTGTTATGGCAAAATTTGAAGATAATCGGATATATTATGGGAAACAGTCCAACAAATATCTTCAAAAATAATGAAAACCTAAGGCATTTACAAAGATGGGCACATTCAATAATTGATCTGACCGTTAGATTTGTTTAAATTGCTAATAAAAGTGTTATGACCAAATTTGAAGATAATCGGATATATTTTGGCATGCAATCCAACAAATATCAACAAAAATACCGAAAACCTATGACATTTACAAAGATAGGCACTTTTAATTAATGATCCGATCAATAGATTTGTTTAGATTGTTAATAAAAGTGTTTTGACCAATTTTGAAGATAATCGGATATATTTTGGAATGCAATCCACCAAATTCCTACAAAATGACCGAAAACCTAGGGCATTTACAAAGATAGGAACTTTAAATTAATGTTCTGACCGTTAGATTTGTTTAAATTGCTATGAAATGTGTTATTACCAAGTTTCAATATAATCGGATATATTTTGGCAGGCAACCCACCAAATGTCTACAAAATGACAGAAAACCTAAGACATTTAGAAATATAGGCACTTTCATTTAATGATCCGACCGTTCGATTTGTTTAAATTGGTATGAAAAGTGTTATGACCTAATTTGAAGATAATCGGATATATTTTGGCAAGCAATCCAACAAATATCATCAAAAATACCGAAAACCTAAGGCATTTACAAAGATGGGCATTTTCAATTAATGATCCAACCGTTAGATTTATTTAAGTTACTAATAAAAGTATTATGAACAAATTTGAAGATAATCGTATATATTTTGGAATGCAACCCAACAAATATTAACAAAAATATCGAAAACCTAAGGCATTTACAAAGATTGGAAATTTCAATTAATGATCCGACCGTTAGATTTGTTTAAAATACTAGGAGAAGTACTATGACCAAATTTGAAGATAATCGGATATATTTTGGCATGCAATGCAACAAATATCTTCAAAAAGATCGAAAACCTGAGGCATATACAAAGATAGGAATTTTGAATTAATGATCCGACCGTTAGATTTATTTAAATTTCTAATTAAAGTGTTATGACAAAATTTTAATATAATTAGATGTATTATGGCGTGCAATCCAACAAATATCAACAAAAATACCAAAAATCTAAGGCATTTACAAAGATAGGAACTTTCAATTAATGATCCAATCGTTAGATTTGTTTATATTTCTAAGAAAAGTGTTATGACCAAATTTGAATATAACCGGATATATTTTGTCTTGCAATCCAACAAATATCAACAAAAATACCGAAACCTAAGTCATTTACAAATATAGGGATTTTAAATTAATGATCCGAGATATAGATTTATTTAAATTGTTAATAAAAGTGTTTGGACCAATTTTGAAGATAATCGGATATATTTTGCCATGCAATCCAACAAATAACTATAAAAATACCGAAAACCTAAGTCATTTACAAAGATATGCACTTTCAATAAATGATCCGGCCGTTAGATTTGTTTAAATTAATAATAAAAGTGTTATGGCCCAGTTTACAAAGATAGAAACTTTGAATAAATGATCTGACCGATAGATTTATTTAAATTGCTAATAAAAGTGTTATGACAAAATTTTAAGATAATAGGATATATATTGGCAAACAATCCAACAAATATCTACAAAAATATCGAAAACCTTAGGCATTTACATAGATGGGAACTTTCAATTAATGATTCAACCGTTAGATTTGTTTATATTGCTAATAAAAGTGTTATGACAAAATTTGAAGATAATCGGATATATTATGGCAAACAGTCCAACAAATATCTTCAAAAATAATGAAAACCTAAGGCATTTACAAAGATGGGCACATTCAATAATTGATCTGACCGTTAGATTTGTTTAAATTGCTAATAAAAGTGTTATGACCAAATTTGAAGATAATCGGATATATTTTGGCATGCAATCCAACAAATATCAACAAAAATACCGAAAACCTAAGGCATTTACAAAGATTGGAAATTTTAATTAATGATCCGACCATTAGATTTGTTTAAAATGTTAGCAAAATTACTATTACCTAATTTGAACATAATCGGATATATTTTGGCTTGCAATGCAACAAATGTCTACAAAAAGACCGAAAACCTAAGGTATTTACAAAGATAGGAACTTTGAATTAGTGATCCGACCATTAGATTTATTTAAATTGCTAATAAATGTGTTCTGACAAAATTTTAAGATAAGTAGATATATTTTGGCATGCAATCCAACAAATATCAACAAAAATACAAAAAACCTAAGGCATTTACAAAGATATGAACTTTCAATTAATGATCCAATCGTTAGATTTGTTTAGATTTCTATGAAAAGTGTTATGACCAAAGTTGAATATAATCGGATATATATTTTGTCATGCAAGTACAACAAATATCAACAAAAATAACGAAAACCTAAGGCATTTACAAAGATGGGGACTTTAAAT